>LNAC01000132.1:1870227-1910505 GCA_002007465.1 Ailurus styani | reverse complement strand
GGGGGGCCTGCTCCCGGGGGACGCGCGGGGCCCGGACCGGTGGACGGTGCCGGCTGCGCCCTCGCCGCCTCTGCTCCCAGCCCGGTCGCCGCCCGTCCCCGCCCAGGGGCAGGAACGCTGGGTTTCACACCCCTGGGGACTTCGCTCGGGCATTATGCAACGCAGGGTCAGAGGGTAGGGGGCGCGCCGGGATTGGCCGCGACACGGGTGGAGAGGGCCTGGCCTGGGCAAGGGGCAGGGGCGACCCTGAGTTCGGCGCAGAGGGAGAACAGGCCAACAGGGAAACCACTCGGGGACACCGGAGCGCCAGGCGGCAAAGCACAGCCACACGACGCCGCTTCGCGCCTGCGCGCGAGTCTGCGCTGGGTCTCGCTGCGGCCGCGTACCTGAAGCCGGGGAGGCTGGCGGCCGGGGGCCCAGAAGCCGTATTCTCCAGATAACAGCCGCAAAAAAGTGCAGTCCAGCCTCCCCTCGGTAACAGGTGGCTGGCTAAGTAGTTCTCTGTGGTGGGAGCGTCTAGACTCACTTTGAATGCTCTTTTGGTCTCTGTTGCAGAAGATCAAAGCTGTTGAAAAGTATCATGCGTTGATAAAAGGGAACACTCAACAAACATTTCATTCTGCATTCCCTCAGGCTTCTTACATTTTCTGAACCCAGAAAACACCAAACAGTACTTTTTTTGCAGATCAAGGGAAAACTTGCTTAAGAAAAATGAAGACATATCTAAAAAAGTAGTAAGATAATCAAGCAACTTGGGGGTTGGTTACAGAGCAAGGGTTTTGGAGCTGAGTTCCGATTCTAGTGTTCCTAGAAATGCCCCCTCACTAACCGTGTGCTCTTGGGTGAATTAGTTGACCTCTCTGGCCCAGCATCTCCTTATATCTATGGATGTAAAGCTAGCGCAGAGGTAGTTTTCAGTAAGTGGCAGCCATTATTATGTAACAGAAACAAATCATTATTATCAGCTTGAGCAAAGAAATGACATACCTAATTTTAATGTCAAAAAAGAAAAAAGAATTGAGTTTGAATTATATATTTTGTCTATCTTTTTTCTTTTATCCCATATTTTGTAATTGTGGTAAAATACACATAACATGAAATTTACCATTTCAACCTTTTTTTACTATGGTAAAATATGCTTAGTATAACAGTTATCATTTTACCAGTGAGTGTAGAATTCAGTGGCATTAAATACAATTGCATTGTTGTGCAACTCACCACTACCCATCTCTAGAACTTTTTGCATCATCTCTAACTGAAATTATGTAACCACTAAACAGTCATTCCCATTCCTCCTCGCCCCAACATCTAGTAACCCTATTCTTTCTGTCTTGATGAATTTGACTATTCTGGGTATCTCATGTAAGTGGTATATCATACGGTATTTGGCCTTCTGTGTCTGACATTTTAGGATAATGCTTTCAAGGTTCATCCGCTTTTAGGATATATCAGAATTTCCTTCCTTCTTAAGGCTAGATAATACTCCATTCTGTGTATATCTTTTGATCCTTATCTTTTGAGTTTTTCCACGAACACCTTTGTTCTTTTCATATTCCTTAGGAAACACTAGTACATGGAAGGAAGTTCTTAACATGGCCCACAAGGACTTAGGGGATGTTCCTTCTGCCTGTATCTCCAGAGGCACACCTCACATTTCCCTCCCTAAGCTGCAACTAAATTAAACTATGCCCAGTCCCATGAAGAACAATGTGGGTTCCTACCTCTGTGTCTTTGCTCCCATTTTCCCCTCCTTCTGGGATGCTTTTTCTCTCCCTCCTCTCCCTTGTTTCCTGAAGAACTCCCACTTTTCCTTTACTATTTAGGCAAATCTTTACCTCCTCTTTGGCTACCTTCTTTCACACTGCCCCTCCATGCTCTCCACAGAATTGATATCTCTCCTTTGTGCCCCTCCCACACCGTCCTTGTACATCCCCATTATAGAAGCTCTGGAATTACATGTTTAAATGTCAGTCTGTTCCAGTAGACAGTGAGCTCCCTAAGGATAAGGACAGGCAGGGACGCCTAGCACAGTTTAAATGCTTTTGCTGAATGAACAACTTGTTAACAATGAGGAAAAATGGACAGATGCCTTCCTTAATTGTTAGAAGCAGAAGAAAAATAAGTAGGCAGTTATATTTTGGGAAACACCTGTGAAAAAATTACTATAAAAATAATATCCCCCATAACAAAAGCAAACAAGCAAAATAAATTTGTATCACATAAAAAGTATCTCCCCCTCTTCTTCTTCTACCAACTCTTTAAAGAAAACAATTGCTAGCAGTTCAGAGGTTGTATTTAGTGTCATGTTCCATACACATATGCATGCATGCATATGTATGTATGTACATATCCATGTACATACATATGTTTATGTACACACATGGATTTTTATACATTTTTAACACACGTAGAATAGAACCAGGTAAGCACACTGAGCCTCAAGCCAGACACTGCCTCTGACACTAATTTTGTGACCTTGGGCAGTTATTTGACAATGCTGTGCCTCAGTTTCCTTACCCATAAAATGAGGATTTCAGTAGCACCCATTTCATAGGGTTGTGGCGAGAATTGAATGAGTTAATGAGGTAAAATACTTAGAACATAGTGCATACTTCACAAGTGTTTATAATAGTAATAATTACTATCATCAGTATTATACAAACTTTCTGCTTTCACTTAATATTCTCTAAAGATCTTTCTGTTGCAGTAAAGAAATTTTACCTCATTATTTTTAACAGCTGCCGAGATTCCATTAGCTAGATGCATCATAATTCATGTAACCTTTTCCATGGACATTTAGGTTGTTGCCAGTTTTTTGGTTTATAAACAATAAAGCTTTGATTATCCTTTCAACTTTGTAGAAGTGTAAGTTTCTGGAAGTGGAATTGTTTAATTACAGGCTATGGTTTTTTAAATGAATAGCATTAATTTATCTCCAAAAAGGTTGTAGCAATTTTGTATTGCCACTAACACTGTATAAAAATGAAACCCTCTTTTATAAAGTCAGATGACAGCAATGGAGACCACTGAAAGGGGCCACATGGTTCAAATGCCTCCCAGTGGAGGGATGAAATGCCAGGTACACATTTCTGCAATAAATCAATTGCAATTACACAAAATTAAATGAAAATAAATCTGAAAGTATTAATCCAAGAAATTACTGTTGTTTTTCTCAGCATGATTATGTTATTTATGAATAAATATTTGTTAAGAACTACCATAGACAGGCCAAGAACTATATTGGATTTTCTCAACACTAGGGATGCTTTATGGGCCCTCAGTAAAGTGCTGTGAATTCTAATGGAGTCAAGATTTGTATCAGGTGCCTGTAGAGATAGGTGATCACACTCTAGTTGAGTTTTTTTATTATAGGTATTTAGACTTTTTGGTACTTTTAGGTATTTCAGGTGCTCAGACCTCTTTCCTCACCTCAGTAATATGAATCACAGAATTATATCTGTAAGACTTACATATTATTTATTAAACTGAATAAAGATGGAAACATCTAAAATTGTGCAAGATTGGAAAAATGATTTAAATGTTCTCATTGGTATACAAGTCTACTCTATTTGGGAATGTCAGCATTGCAGCTTGACACATTTTATATTTTGCTAGGTGGAATTACCATCAGAAAAATCTTCTTTTAATTAAATCATGTCTTTTTATCAAAACCTTGCTTTAGCCATCATGTTTCTCCACAAGGGAAAATTAATTTTGTATACTATTTATTAAATTAATTCATGTTATTTCTTTTCCCTGTACTTCTCCCTTTCCCTTAGCTCACTTACTCTTCTTATAGTGGAATTGATGTAGGATTTTTTGGAGTTTACCTCCAATTTCTTATTTCACTGCCTGCCTAGATCATCCTAGTGATCTGCCCTGTTGCACCACTGATTATTTTACAGGAAGGGAGCAGAGGTCATGTGTGTTTCCTATTTGAATAATGCCCTTAAAATTTTGAGACCTAAAAAGCATGGAAGGAGCACGGAGCTTCTCTGCAATGCCTCGTACTTCTCTGTGTTGGGCTGGAAGGAATGAACTTATTGATTACTGATGGTGAGCCTGGCCATGTGCTACTGTAATTTATTATTTTATTTCATCATTATCACTCTAGGAAATAAAACAACTTATAAACAGGAAAACAAAGGCCAAGAGGGAATCTTAGGCATGCCCTGAGTCCTACAGCTCTAAGTGACTGTACACAGATTTGGCCCCAGTAGACTTGAGCGTTTAGTCTGTCATCCCAAACTACACAGTCCTGCCTCATTTGGGTTGGTGAACAAACTTTTATAAGAAGTCCGGCAATACCATTTCCTCTTTCCATTACCAAGTTTGGTGTTTATCAACCGTATAAAGAAGAATAACTAGAATAAAGAAATGACAATTTATTGAAGTCATAGTCAATCATGACCCATTCACAAATACCATACCAGTCATCATGTTAGGCATTGAAAATAGAAAGACATTTCAAATTCAGTGTGTTTACAACTGACCTCCATACAAATCCATCATATATCAGCTGTTTTGATCCTCCCATCTCAGTAAACTTGGCCTTACTATCCACTGATTGACCATGGCTCTACCCTCTCTATAACCACCCCCCATCACTCTTCAACCCACCCCAAACTAGTTTTACTACCTCCACCACATGAGTGTTAATTGGCTTCTGTAAAAATACTACATGTAGAATATTAACTACAACTGAAGTTACCCCCTGAGTAAGCTTATGATAATCCTCAGATGTTTGTCAAGATCTGCTTTCTGTATTGGACAAACAGCGCACTTAAGTGGGAATGTGATAGGTATCACCACTCATGCATCTTTCCAAGTCTTGGTGATGGACACTAATCTTTACAATTTCCGTGAAGATATGCCATTCATTTTAGTTACTCTCTTGGTAGGATAGAAAAGTTCCTGGTGATTCCTTCTTTCTACTGTTATGGTTCTTATTCCATGGGTCAAAGAGCCATGTAAGGATTTTGCCTGTTGAGACATATATCTATTATGTCTAAACATGCATCTCTTCTAATTATTCATTCAAGAACAGGATAAATAACCACATAGTGGGTCTGCAGACCTAATGGGTCCACTGTGTTTCAAATTTGGGCTAAGACTCCAATTAATAACTGACTCATCTAAGCCCCGAGTTTCACTGGTAGATTACAGTGATATAGATACCCAGGAATTAATATCAATTAGCCAATGTTTGATAATCCTCAAAAGGTCTAGGTATTTCCTTTTCCCCACCACACAGTCTTTCTAGTAAATGACTACAGGTCCCTTTGAGGAAGACTTACAAGAAAATATACAGTATTTCAATAATGAAATTTCCCATAATTATACTTGGCTTACAGCCATGACAAAACTTCTTAAGGATACACATGCTTTACAAACAATGTGATTTTCAATGTGTTGGTGATGAGAGTGTCCTCTGGATCCTCTTAGGATGTAGTTGAGAGATGGATGTGTAGATTATGCATGATAAAGGCACTCTAATATCCCTATCTCCCTACACTTTCCTTCATCTACATTATGATATCTCAGTCTCATTAAGAGGTCACTATAGAGCCCAAGTCTCTGTCAACTGATAAATGAAATTGTCAGAATATTTCCACCTGCATGGGCTAACCCATTAAATCCAGAAACTCTGGTAAGTGCACTCCTACCAATACATTTGGCCTAATCCAGTGTTATATTTCATCTTTCTTAACATACATTCCTATACATATTCCCCCAGGTTTGTATTGATGTAAATTGGGAAAATTTTGCAATTTTTTTGGTTTATAAGCTGCTTCCTCCGGGGTCAGACTTTGTACTTGTTCTCCTGGAGCATGCTGATATCTGACCCTTGTTATGGGGACAGTGAATAGTTTTCAAACAAGGAAAGGCTAATATCCTCAGACACAGAAGGACAAGCTGCTTCCACTGACAGAAGTTCAAAGTGACTTGAGATTTCAAAATTCTCAACTTGGTCTAAGTCCAACTGGATGTATCCCCAATCCAAGTTTTGGGGGCCCCTCTCCTTCCTTATCATTTTCTTCTACACAAAAACCTGGCAGGGCTATAGAGTCAACCAATGTAAAAACTGTGAACTAGACAATTAAATGTTTGTTCATTTTTAACAATGGCAGCCCCATAGCTATAAGAAATGAGGGATTCTTTTAGGGCTGCCATGGAATGTCTCTTCCTCTCTGTTGAGACCTGAGCAGAGAGTGTAAGGACCTGAAGTTGGTACTTTCTTTCTGTGATTGCGTTGGTGTACTCAGAAGAATCTATTTCCCACCAGTCGTTGTCGTCATTGCTACTGTTATAACAGTCAAATGCAGCAAGTACATGCTCCAAAGCACTTGTTTCAGTAGGCACTTTATCACAATCAACTACAGGTGATGACTTAATTAATCATGATACCTCTGCATACATGGGTTACCAGCATTCATTTCCTATTTGCAAGGAGCTCAGCACTACAGTCAAATCCAAGCACAAAACCAAGCTACTGCCCAGATCCCATCATTTAGGGTCTGTTTCCTGGGATTATTCCTAGCAATAATTTCTGTACCAGTCCTGGGAGGAGACAGAGAGCACATTGGTTATTTCCATAGAGAGAATTTAATATAAAGAAATACTAACTTGGTAAATGAAAGGTTTAAAAAAAATCCTCTAAGGAATCATGGAGGTAGCAATTGCAGGAAAGGCAGAAGAAATAAAGGGGAGAGACTAGAGTTATTAAACCTAGAAACTTAAAGGGTTCCCCCCAGTAGCTAAAACTCAGACATCTGAGGAAGAGATGCTACTCATCTGATACTGGAATCTTTGGTTTCAGAAGAGTCTTCCCATAAGCCTAGGATCCAGGCTTTGAAGAGATAGCACCATCTGGTAGGTGCTATTGGCTCCAAGGAGCATGATTAGACTGACTTTGCAAATGCAGGGAAAACTGCAAACTGCTTTCAGCTACTTCCGTGAGACGGGCTTGCTGCTTCTGGGGTGAAGAATCATTGCTGGAGAGATGCTAAAAGGAAGCAGAGAGTAAGGGGCATTTCTTTCTCCTTCAGCTTTGCGGTCTTCCTAGCATCCCCAATGGCAGAGCTTCACATAGAGTCTGCTGACCAAGCAGGAATGTGGTTTTCAAAATACAAGCATCAGCTTCACAAAGCAGAATAAAGACAGATAGTCCAAATTTAGTCCAAGGCTTGAAGCTAAGAGATAATAAGTTAATAATTGACACCCCAATGTTTGTCAAAGGAACCACCATCCACCAAGATGCTCACCTTAGAAACCTAGTAACTAGCCATTCTTAGGGCTTCTCACTTCTCATTGGTCATCCATAGCCCCTAAATATCTCTGAAGCTTGAACCCACTGCCATCATCATCATCCCTCACCAAGACTGGATAACTAGCATCCGTGCTCCTCCAGTTCATTCTCTACACAGGAGCCACACGGCAAGCCACAGTGGTTTTGCAAAACCGCAGATCTAATTGTTAGGATTAAACTACCTCCTGCCTTATTTCACAACATTCTCCTTTCGGTTCTCCCTGCTCTACACTCATACTTGACATTCTTTAATATGTTCCTCAAACACACCTTCTCATTTCTGGATCTTTGCACCTGCTCATCACGTGACTTATTATAGCTTAATCTTCCATCCCCATAAACCCCACCTCCCTCTGCTGGCTAACTTCTTCAAGTCTCAAATAAAATAATCTTCAGTGAGGTCTTCCCTACCCATAGACTCATTAACACCCATTCCTGCATGCTCCTGAAGTGGCATAATAACTTCAGTTACTGACTGAAATACTCTTCTCCTACTTTCTGCCTATTGTCTGCCCCTTACCACTCATGCTCAGACCATAATGCACAGGTGGTTGCTATTGAAGTATACTCAGAGCATAGACTGTAAGTTCTTAAATTCTGTTCTTAAAATTCAATGGTGCATAAAAATTTTAGAAAAAATCCTTTTTCCCTTTTTACTCTTTGTAAGCCAGATAAACATCTTCCAAAACATCTCCCCTCAGAGACTTCCCCAATTGAATTGATGAAAACTCTATTCTTCCAATTGTGTAGGTCCAAAACCTTGTAGCCATCTTTGTCCCCTCCCTTCTTTCACAGCCCACATCTAACTTTCAGCAAATCCCATCAACTCTATCTTTAAAATAGATTTATATTCTGACACTTATTACTTCTACTGGCATCCTAGTCCAAGTCACCATATGGTCTTGCTAAAATATTGTAAATTTTTCCGCAGTGTTTTTGTGCTTCTATCTTGAATTTACCTTTCTCTATTAATCCTTTCTCGCTGAAAAACCCAAAGTGACCTAAGAAAAATAAATCAAATGTCACACCTCTGCTCAAAACTGTTCAATCACTTCTCATCTTACTCTAAATAAAATCCAAAACCTTAAAATGGCCTACAAGGTCTTACATGACCTGGCCTCTTGTCACCTTTGTGATTTCATCCTCTTCCCCTCTCTGTTCCACCTCAGCCATGGTGGCCTCCCTGCTGTTCTTAGAACACTCAAAGCATACTGTACCTCAAGACCTTTGTACTTACTATACTCTGCCTGGAATACTGTTCCTCCAAATAGCCTCATGGTTCATGCTATAGCTTAATTTATGCCTTAACTCAAATGTCATCTTATGAAAGTAGTTTTCTCAACTGGAGAAAGAAAGGAGAGCTAAATAAATGAAGAGCTATACTGTGTTCATAGATTGGAAAATTCAATATTGTTAAGATGTTAATTCTCTCTAAATTAATCTACAGGCTTAATGTAATTCCTGTAACTAATGTATAATATTCCATTGTAGTTATATACATATTTTAACACATTCATCCACTGAAGAACATTTATATTGATTCTATATATTAGCTATTGTGAATAATGCTGCAATGAACATGGAAGTGCAAATATGTCTTTGAAATTCTATTTTAAATTCCTTGATAATAAATACTTGCATCATTGCAACTAGAGAGCATTATACTAGGGGAAATAAGTCAGTCAGAGAAAGACAAATACCATATGTTTTCACTTGCATATGGAATTTAAGAAACGATCATAGGGAAAATCAGAGAGACACAAACCAAGAAACAGACTCTTTTTTTTTTTTAAAGATTTTATTTATTTATTTGATACACAGAGAGAGAGATCACAAGTAGGCAGAGAGGCAGGCAGAGAGAGAGGAGGAGGAAGCAGGCTCCCTGCAGAGCAGAGAGCCCGACGCGGGCCTCGATCCCAGGACCCTGAGATCATGACCTGAGCTGAAAGCAGAGGCTTTAACCCACTGAGCCACCCAGGCGCCCAAGAAACAGACTCTTAACTATAGAGAGCAAACTGATGGTTACTAAAGGGTGGTTGGGTGAAACAGATGATGCAGATTAAGGAGCGCACTTGTAATGAGCACTGGTTGTTGTATGGAAGTGTTGAATCACTATATTGTACACCTGAAACTAATATAATACTGTATGTTAACTAACTGGAATTTAAATAGAAACATAAAAAATTTTAAAAATTTAAATCAATAATCTAATTTTATATTTAAAGAATAGAATTTATTCTAAAATTTTAAATATTTAATAAACATCCAGAAGTAGAATTGCTGGATCATATGGTAGTTCTATTTTTAATTTTTTGAGGAAACGCCACACTATCTTCTATAGTGGCTAAACCATTTTGCATTTGCTTCAACAGTGGATAGGTATCCAATTTCATCCTCACCAATACTTGTCATTTTATTTTTGTCTTATTTTATATAATGACCATCCCAACAGGTGAGATGATTTCTTGTTTTAAGTCTGACTTACATTTCCCTGATGTTGGGCATCTTTTCATATGCTTGTCAGCCATTTGTATGTCTTCTTTGGACAAGTTCAAGTTCCTTGCCCATTTTTAAATCAGATTATTTGTTTTGTTCTGTTTTGCTATTATTGAGTAGTAGGAGTT
Source organism: Ailurus styani (assembly GCA_002007465.1). Classification (NCBI taxonomy): domain Eukaryota; kingdom Metazoa; phylum Chordata; class Mammalia; order Carnivora; family Ailuridae; genus Ailurus; species Ailurus styani. The sequence goes on along the minus strand of LNAC01000132.1, from coordinate 1,900,572 downwards.
CCTTATATATTTTGGAATTTGACATCTTACCAGATACATGCTTTGCAAATATTTTCTCCCATCCCTTTCCCTCTGTTTCCTTTGCTGTGCAGAAGCTTTTTAGTTTGATATAGTCTCATTTGTCTATTTTTGTTTTTGTTGCCTGTGCTTTTGGTGTCATATGCAAGAAATCATTGCCAAGACCAATGTTATGAAGCTTTATTCTTATGTTTTCTTCTGAGAATCTGGACTTCTAGACTTTAATCCACTTTGAGTTGATTTTTTCATACGGTGAAATATCAAAGTCTAATTTTACTCTTTCGCATATGGATATTCATTTCTCCTAGCACCATTTGTTGAAGGGACTTGTTTCCCCCTTGTGTAGTCTTGGCACCCTTGTTGAAGATCATCTGACCATAGACACGTTTTTATTTCTGGGCTCTCTATTTTTTCCCAGTGATCTATATGTCTTTTTTTATGCCAGTATCGTACTATTTTGGTGACTGTAGCTTTGAAATATGTTTTGAAGTCAGGAAGCATAAAACCTCCAGTTTTGTTCTTTCTCAAGATTACTTTGGCTATTCAAGGTTCTTCGTGGTTCCATATGAATTCGTTGATTGTTTTTCCTATTTCTTAAAAATAAAAGCCATGGGATTTTAATAAAGATTGAATTGAATCTGTAGATTGCTTTGGGTGTTATGGACATTTTAACTATATGAACTCTTCCAATCCAGGCACATGGATGTCTTCCTATTAAATTGTGTCTTCTTTAATTTCTTTCAGTGATGTTTTGTATTTTTCAGTGTACATGTCTTTCATCTCCATTGCAAAAACCTTATCTTTCTTCATAGTTTTACCAGTTCTTGACTATATTAGTTTTTGTCCTTCTCTTCCCAATAAAATAGTAACCCCATGAGCAGTCATGGATCCAAGTTTTATAAAACCTAAAGCTTTTGTGGGCCCTTTTTAAGAAAAAAATGCAAAATTTAAGAATGTAAAATGGGGCACAAAAATGAATTTCTACTTAATATAATAAAAGAAATCTTTTTAAAGCTGACAAATAGAAAATTCATGTTTTTATTAAGTGCCTGTCACATTTCTATACTTTTTTCCTATATTTTTGGCTGCATACTTATTTGACTGTTTTTGTATATAACAATAATTTTGTAATTATTGAGATATTAGAAAAATAATTCAGTCTTCTAACCTGGTTTGACAATAATTTTATTTGTCTGATGATTGGAGAAAGGTTTCATAGACAGTTTTTGACTTATATTTTCAGATCTTGTTTTGCCTCATCTAGTCACAAACATTTGGTAGTGGCCACTGTAGGATACATTTTTTTTTTTAAGATTTTATTTATTCATTTGACACAGAGAGAGAGATTACAAGTAGGCAGAGAGGCAGGCAGAGAGAGAGGAGAGAGGAGGAAGCAGGCTCCCTGCTGAGCAGAGAGCCCGATGTGGGCCTCGATCCCAGGACCCNGACCTGAGCCGAAGGCAGCGGTTAAAACCGCTGAGCCACCCAGGCGCCCTGTAGGATACATTTTATTTCATGGTATGTCCCCTGGGCCTGTAACTTCATGTTACGTGGTAGATAAAATACCACAGTAGGTAATAGAAGTATTCTATGAAGCCATTCCTACATTAATACAGCTAAGTAACTCTATACAGAATTGACTGCGTATCTTCCATATATATCCTACTAAAAACCAGGATATATATTCCTAACTCAATTTCTCTGTACAAGGATTCTCAAATACTTTCTGCTCTTCAGATGTCATCTGATATGAAGGGAAATATGATGGTGGAAAATTGAGATGGAAAGAGACAACATTCTTAACCAGTTATAACTAAAATATCTTCTGCAAATTTTATAAAATTTATAAAATATAAAAAGTAGAATAATATATTTCTAGGGCCCCCTTGGGGCCTTAGAAAAGGTTCATACAAGTGAGGAGCATGAAGCATAAGTTTCATTAACTTCATAGTCCCTGTCTGTAAGAGGCTTTTTTTGTTTGTTTTGTTTTTGTTTTTGTTTTTATTCAAAGCTGTAGTCTTGATACCCAGAACAGTGCCTTACAAAAACGCATATTGTAAGCATTCAATAAGTATATGCCAAAAGATGAAGGAAGGAAGGAAGGAAGGGAGCGAGGGAAGGAGGAAGGAAAGAAGAAAGGAAGGAAGGAAGGANCGCATATTGTAAGCATTCAATAAGTATATGCCAAAAGATGAAGGAAGGAAGGAAGGGAGCGAGGGAAGGAGGAAGGAAAGAAGAAAGGAAGGAAGGAAGGAAGGAAGGAAGGAAGGAAGGAAGGAAAGAAAGAAAGAAAAGGAGAGTAGTTCTTTGTCTAATTTCATTACAGAAGCATAATGTGGTTTCCCAATAACTCATTAAAGTTATTTCCAAGGAAGCAAACTGTAATTGGGCCAAATGAGGTAGTCTAGGATCCTAAATTCCACATAGTAAGATGACATGCCAATACAAAGAGGTAATCTGGACTCAGAAGTATCTGGACTCAAAAGTAGGCAGAACTGTGAGGTGGCAAAGAAGAGAAAGGTTCTGGATAGAAACTTGGATAGGAGTTAAAAGAGGAAACTGAAGTTACCATGGAGGATTTACATACACACATCCATCCAAGCAGACATCTTTAAAAAATGTTGGGGTACTGCAGGCTTCTTCTAATGACACTGGAAAGGCCAATGCTGTTGATAAGTCACATAGTTGTGTGTCCACCTTGCCTCCTCAATTCTTCTTAAGGTTATCATTCAGTAGCCACTGATGAGTCTGGCAATCTGTGGTTAGAATATAGGTATATTTCTATAAATGCTGGTAAACAGTAACTTCCTCGGTTTCTCTGAGACTTGACCATGGTCATCCCAGTCCCTCCTCTGGGATCCCCAAGACCTCCCCACAAACCAGCAACCAAAGGAATAAGTCTAGGAGTGACATCCTGCTTCAGCCAGTTTCATTGGCCATTGCCTATACTGTGCTCATTATTAAATCTTTTTCATATAATCCCTGGTTCTACTAAGCAATCAACATAGCTACATGGGAGAAATCATGATCTGGAAGTGGGCACAGTCTCACCTTCTGGGTATCCTGTGGGTTAGTTTGTCTAAGAATAGAGTACTACAACATTATTACTTAGATTGTTTTCCCTGGAGTTGAGCTTTCCCAGGGTGGAGCACTGGACAGGTAGTCAGCTTCCCCATCAAACTACATAAAGGGCTTAAGTCTGTTCTGGTCACTGTAAGATTTCTAGCAATTAGTACAGTGATGGCACATAGTAAGTACTCAATAAACATTTTTTGATTAGAAGATGAACATTAAAAAAGAAAGTAGAATCTGAAAGTTCTAGATTTGGAAAGATGGTCTAAAATCTTAGGGAAAAAAGTCATTTAAAGTTTTCCTTCATATTCAATGGGGGAATCTGAGGCTTGGCAGTTTGAAGGTCTTACCCAAATGACCGTGAGTTATTAACAGAACTGGTTGTAGAAGCCTTGCCTCTTGTATGCCTCACCCAATGTTCTTTTCACTACACTGAGCTCTCTTTAGTCCAAGGAATCAGGTAATCCTACTTTGAATTTCTTGTAGCAAAGAAAAATTCAGAGATAATCAGTACTGTCACCCACATGGGAATTGGAAGATTTAAGTAAACTCCAGGATTACATGAGGAAGAAATCTCATATTACAGCTACAGCTGGTTTTGCTTTCCTCCTATTCTTGGAACCGGTGGGCAGGGTGAAGTCATGAGTTTGAGCAGAGTGGGAGAGTTTGGAACAGCCACCATGGATGTGTGAAAGGAAGTCAACAGGAGTTAAAAAGATTGCTGAGAGGGCGCCTGGGTGGCTCAGTGGGTTAAAGCCGCTGCCTTCAGCTCAGGTCATGATCCCAGGGTCCTGGGATCGAGGCCCACATCAGGCTCTCTGCTCAGCAGGGAGCCTGCTTCCTCCTCTCTCCTCTCTGCCTGCCTCTCTGCCTACTTGTAATCTCTCTCTCTCTGTGTCAAATGAATAAAAAAAAAAAAAAAAAAGATTGCTGAGAGCTGAGAGAATGAGGTTGACATTAAATAGGATGACTGTGTGTGGACCTACTCAGCACGGTGGATGAATTTTCTCAGCAGTGTTGTCCGCAATAAAGAATTATCTATCCCAAAATGTCAATAGTGCTGAGTTTGAGAAACCCTGCCCTAGAAACATTTTAGTGTATAATGGCCACATGTGGCTAGCAGTTACTATATTGAACAGCACAAATATAGAACACCTCCATTATTGCAGAACATTCCACTGGGCAGCTCTGGCCCAGAAGATTTTCAAGGTCCTTTTTACCTCTAAGGTCCTAAGCAAATCAGTGAAAGAAAAGAGGAAAAGAGCAAGGTAGTAAGAATGCCAGGAGAGGAGGGGGAAAAAAAAGCAAAAGAATGAATAGAACTATCTTTAGAGGCATCAGTTGCCAGTTATGGCCACTACACATGTATAATTCATATCTGAAACAGAGAGCCTGTATTTTGATTCTGGTTCACAAAAAAAGCGTACTGTTTGGATCAAATTAACTGTTGACTAAAATTAACTAAGTATGTTGAAATGCCACTTGGGAATCTACACCGTGGCTACTTGTCTGACTAGTTCTTTGTGTCTTTCTTGTTGTCCTCGCACTGCTATAGCTATAAATGCAGTGCCCTACCACTTTTCTGGGCAGAGAACATGTAAAATGAAAGTTTTCTTTAGAGTGAAAAAGGCGGTAAATAGGATTTACATTTAATAATAGCCCCTCAGCTTTAATAATGATTGGTTTTGATTCTTTCTTTGGGGACTGAAATAAAACACCTTCCTGCTCATTAACACACCTGTGTCTAATCCTGGGCACCTGACTCCTGGAGGAAAATGAGATGTCTCTGATGTCTTTAAATATCTCAATGGCTTCCAGGCTGAAGGAGAAATTTTTTTTTTTGAAGTATCCAATATTAGAAAAAAAGAAAGGTGATTATTGGATATTCTTTTAGTGGAGTGCTGGGAATTGTCAGATGGACTCTTGATGTATTAATTAATTCTTATAAGGCTATGCACCTTTGATTGGCTTTCTAATAGAACAGTTATCTTGTAGAAAACCACTTGTGATGCAAATAACTCTTGTCTACAGCACAGATAAATTTTATCTGTTGAGGTATAATTGATTTCCCTCTGGTAGAAAAGATAATCATAAAGCTTTAGATTTATTGCCCTGTAAGATATTAACCAGTTTTGCATTTATTAATATATTCACTTTAACATTCATTTGGCTAACTTAACTATATAAATGTCTTCATATTTTCTTTCATATTGGTTTTAACATCTCACACTTTACTCATTAATGGATGGGTTGAATAAAATCCTTGACATATGTTCATTTTATATTTCTGTAAGAGCCATGTATATTCAAAAGAAATCTTAGGCAAGTAATGCTCCTGTATCAAATGGGTTCAGCAGAAGCCACAGATTTTTATTTTAACATAATGAAGAACTTGCCAAGAGTGTGAGCTCAGTATCTTCCAAGTGATTCTTATGTTTACTCACAGCCCAGCTCTGTGCTCTGGGAAGTTGATTTCTATGGATTATATCAATAGGCTCTCCTCACCCAGGGCTGGGAGGAGATGAGGCAAGAGAGGCACCTAAGGCAGGGCAATTAAGGAGGCACTCCCTCCCAGGGCTGATGCTGCAATTGCATGGTTCTGACAGGAAGTGTCTCCTCATATGTTGTGCACTAACTAGGCACCCCACTTGCCTCACTCTGGTCCCAGCCTTCACTCTAGACGTTTGATTGATTTTAGACAGTGGGCGGTGCTATAGGCACCAGAGGGCAAAAGGAAGGTGAGGTTCCAAGGTACTTATTCTTACCGTGGCTTCTTCCCTGGAATGTTACCATGGGTTTCCATCAGGTGCTCCTCTCCCTGTCTGCATTCCTCTAATCCCTCCTTCCCTTCAGCCTGTAGACCTATGGTGGTTACTAGCTCTGAGGCCCTAACTTATCCATTGTAATTTCCTTCCCAGGAAGAAGATGCCTTGGTAAGCAGCCCCTTATTAAGTTCTCAAATTATCCACTTTGGTTATGGATAATTTTGACCATCTGATTTCTGTCAGGTCCCAGGGTGATACACAATTAGCAAGTCCTGAAAATGGCATGAGCTGTTTAGAGAAGAACAGCTTCTCTGCCTGCTAGAGGTGTTCAAGCCAAAGCTGGAGGGTCAGTGGACACCAAAGCCATGAAGGAGTTCTCTTCTCTGGAGGAAGGCATAATTATGGGACCGTGATTTTCTAAATACAGAGGATGCACATTCTCACACATACATACAAACTGTAGCGTGTGTGTGTGTGTGTGTGTGTGTGTGTGTGTGTGTGTGTGTGGTATTTGTAGGAGTGATGAGAATAGGGAAAGAAAAAAGGAAGTAAAACAGGACACTTTATCACCTTGCTAACAAATGTCAAGGGAGATTTGTTAGTGGTACTTGGAAGGAACATCTTGGTTAGCAACAGAGTAGTGGAGTTAAAAGAGATTTCACTGGATCATATGTGTTAAAAGTAGCAGAATTTGGGGTCTTCTTTCATGAAATGTGAGTACCTGGCTTTGAATTCCTACTAAAAGTATGCACATCTTACAGCACTCAGGTACAGATTTAAATTTAAATTAAATTGCTAAGTCTCTTACTCCATGTAGCAGGAAGAAAAGTTTCCAGATGTGCAGCTTACAGTATGGCCAAGACGGTGAAATGTCATCTTAGATTTAAAGCACAATGCATATTCTCCAAAAAGGCATTCCTTGTGGACAGCTAACCCATGTTAAATTTCCAGTCACCATGCTGGAACAAATAGAAGCCTCAGTTTAGCCCAGACTGATGTCTTAGGACCTGGAAATGAAAATAGATGAGGCCCAAGGTATTAGACTCCTAGTTCCAGGGAAGCATGGCTCAGGGAGCAAGGGAACATTAAACACTTGCAAACAGTTTAAATTCCCCTGGCAATTCTCTCCTTGCCACCCCATCTACATCCACACTCAAAGTTATGTGATGGAATCAATGTCTTTGACAACAGACCTTTTGGGAAAGTACATTGGAAAATGTATGTGGGGACTTGAGGGGGCTAAAAATAATGTCCATCTTCCTCACTGGGGTTTGGAAGCAACAGAGAGATAAATGCAGCAGGTAAGTTGATGGCATAGTCATAACCTAACATAGTCATAACCTAATTTGAGCTGTTTGGAGGACATGGTTTGGGTTTGAGTGCTAAGTGGACGGGTTTAGGACTTTTTTGTGCCTCTCTCTCACCACCTGTGAGATTGCCCACCCAATGGAATGTTTGATTCTGCAACAACAGACACACTGCATTTATTGCTCCTTCCTCTGATTTGGGGCCAAAAGGGAAGAAAATAATCAATTCCTCAGGGCACATAGTCTTTTAATATATTAATCCTACCAGTCAAGAAACTTGGACTAATTGCTACCACTCCTAATGAGGCATCTCACTCCTCCTCAATGGGAAAAAATGAGTAATGGATGGGGCAGAAGACCATGGATACTACCATGAGGATGTCCCTCTCTCCACAGGGAAACATGAGGAGCAGGGAAATAAGTATTCTTCCCTAACTTGACCTTACTTGTTGAACTCAGTCATTAAGGTTAGGGTCAATCAGGGATGTGGAGAGGAAATTTATAGCTATCAGGGAAGTTCTATTCCTTACCTTTATGAAATGGCACCTTTTTGACTTCTCGTAGGAATGCTGGTCAATACTGTGAATTTTGCATCCAGAAGACTTTAAACTACACATTAATCATTATAGTAATTAAATTAACTCCAAGACCATGATGTGTCAAGATAAAAATTTCATTTCCTATTTTATTTCCATTCTCACATGATGGCCAGGCCATTGCCCAGTATGATGCATCAGAGGTTCTGTTATGAGATCAACATACTCCAATAATAAAATGCTAATTTTATTAACATAGAGATGTTAACATAGAGATGCCTAAAAACATAGAGATGCCTGATTTTATTTTTTTTAAGTTTTTATTTATTTATTTGACACACACAGAGAGAGAGATCACAAGCAGGCAGAGAGGCAGGCAGAGAGAGAGGAGGAAGCAGGCTCCCCGCTGAGCAGGGAGCCCGATGCGGGCCTCGATCCCAGGACCCTGAGATCATGACCTGAGCCGAAGGCAGAGGTTTTTTTTGTTTTGTTTTGTTTTTTGTTTTTTTTTTTGTTTTTTTAATTTTATTTTTATTATTTGCCCAAGGGGTACAGGTCTGTGAATCATCAGGCTTACATCTTTCACAGCATTCACCAAAGCACAAACCCTCCCCAATGTCCATAACCCATCCACCCTATCCCTACCCTCCCACCCCCCAGTAACCCTCAGTTTGTTTTGTGAGATTAGGAGTCTCTTATGGTTTGTGTCCTTCCCCATCCCATCTTGTTTCATTATTTTTCCCTCCCTACCCCCCACGACCCCCCACCCTGCCCCTCAAGTTCCTCATATCAGAGAGATCATATGATAATTGTCTTTCTCTGATTGACTTATTTCGCTCAGCATAATACCCTCCAGTTCCATCCATGTCGTTGCGAATGGCAAGATTTCGTTTCTTTTGATAGCTGCATAATATTCCATTGTATATATATACCACATCTTCTTTATCCATTCATCTGTTGATGGACATCTAGGTTCTTTCCATAGTTTGGCTATTGTGGACATTGCTGCTATAAACATTCGGGTGCACGTGCCCCTGAGGATCACTACCTTTGTGTCTTTAGGATAAATACCCAGTAGTGCGATTGCTGGGTCGTAGGGTAGCTCCATTTTCAACTTTTTGAGGAATCTCCATACTGTTTTCCAGAGTGGCTGCACCAGTTTGCATTCCCACCAACAGTGTAGGAGGGTTCCCCTTTCTCCGCAACCTCGCCAACATCTGTCATTTCCTGACTTGTTGATTTTAGCCATTCTGACTGGTGTAAGGTGGTATCTCGCTGTGGTTTTAATTTGTATTTCTCTGATGCCGAGTGATGTTGAGCACTTTCTCATGTGTCTGTTGGCCATTTGGATGTCTTCTTTGGAGAAATGTCTGTTCATGTCTTCTGCCCATTTCTTGACTGGGTTATTTGTTTTATGGGTGTTGAGTTTGAGAAGCTCTTTATAGATTTTGGATACTAGCCCTTTATCTGATATGTCATTTGCAAATATCTTCTCCCATTCTGTCAGTTGTCTTTTGGTTTTGTTGACTGTTTCCTTTGCTGTGCAAAAGCTTTTAATCTTGATGAAGTCCCAATAGTTCATTTTTGCCCTTGCTTCCCTTGCCTTTGGTGAGGTTCCTAGGAAGAAGTTGCTGCGGTTGAGGTCGAAGAGGTTGCTGCCTGTGTTCTCCTCGAGGATTTTGATGGATTCCTTTCTCACATTGAGGTCTTTTATCCATTTTGAGTCTATTTTTGTGTGTGGTGTCAGGAAATGATCCAGTTTCATTTTTCTGCATGTGGCTGACCAGTTTTCCCAACACCATTTGTTGAAGAGACTGTCTTTTTCCCACTGGACATTCTTTCCTGCTTTGTCGAAGATTAGTTGACCATAGAGTTGAGGGTCCATTTTTGGGTTCTCTATTCTGTTCCACTGGTCTATGTGTCTGTTTTTGTGCCAGTACCATACTGTCTTGATGATGACGGCTTTGTAATAGAGCTTGAAATCTGGAATTGTGATGCCGCCAACTTTGCTTTTTTTTTTCAACATTCCTTTGGCTATTCGGGGTCTTTTCTGGTTCCATATAAATTTTAGGATTATTTGTTCCATTTCTTTGAAATAAATTGCTGGTATTTTGATGGGGATTGCATTAAATGTGTAGATTGCTCTAGGTAGCATAGACATTTTCACAATATTTATTCTACCCATCCATGAGCATGGAATGTTTTTCCACTTCTTTGTGTCTTCCTCAATTTCTTTCATGAGTACTTTATAGTTTTCTGAATACAGATTCTTTGCCTCTTTGGTTAGGTTTATTCCTAGGTATCTTATGGTTTTGGGTGCAATTGTAAATGGGATTGACTCTTTAATTTCTCTTTCTTCTGTTTTGTTGTTGGTATATAGAAATGCAACTGATTTCTGTGCATTGATTTTATATCCTGACACTTGACTGAATTCCTGTATGAGTGCTAGCAGTTTTGGAGTGGAGTCCTTTGGGTTCTCCACATAAAGTATCATATCATCTGCAAAGTGAGAGTTTGACCTCTTCCTTGCCGATTTGGATGCCTTTTATTTCTTTTTGTTGTCTGATTGCTGAGGCTCGAAGGCAGAGGTTTTAACCCACTGAGCCACCCAGGCACCCAAGATGCCTGATTTTAAATATAAACCTCCTCCCACTATAAAATTCCTTGTGAAAATTCAAAAATTAAGGTCCTAAATGACAGTGTGTTAGAAGATGGAAGAGGGTCAGTACTGTACCCTCCAGACTAAGAAGTCACTTTAATACCAAAAAAACAAAGGAAGCCACTCCATACTATTTGTACAGAGTTTTAGTCAGGGTAATTTACTGATAGGGATGATCCAGGTGCACAGATGATCCAGGTGTTGCTATGCAGCTATTATCTACTCCATAGTCTCTGCCCATTCTCTGTACTTTTACCTCCAACTTTTATGGAGTGAAGGACATGGTGGTGAGGACATAGGGTAGTATTCTAAAGTGGTGCCATCTGGGGGCACCTGGGTGACTCAGTCAGTTAAGGGTCTGCTTTTGGCTTAGGTCATGATCTCAGGGTCCTGGGATCAAGCTCCATATCGGGCTCCCTGCTCAGTGGGGAGTGCGCTTCTCCCTCTCCCTCTGCCCCCCTTCACCTGTGTTTTCTCTCTCTCTCTCAAAAGAATAAATTTTAAAAAATTAAAAAAAGAAAATAAAGTGGTGCCATCTGTGCACCAGAGGGGAGAACAAGATGGAAGACTAAGATGTATTCAGCATTCCTACATTGCATTAGTCTGTTCTTGTGGAAATAACCCCATTTTAGGGAGAAATAACCCCCATTTAGTGATTTACAACATCAAAATATTATTTCTTGGTCATGTTACCTGAAGGCCATGGGTTGGCTGAGGCTCTTCTGGGCTTTGCTTAGCAGACCTAGGCTCCAAATATCTTCCATACTAGCACCCAGGCTCAAAGCATGACTACTACATGAGAACTGTTGCTCTGATGGTGGAAGATGAGAGCAAAGCTAAACCATGCGACTCATGTGTGTTCATATTTTATTGGTTAAAGTAAGTATCATGACCAAGCCCAAGTCAATGAAGCAGGGAAATACCCTCCAAATATGCAGAAGCATGGTAAAGGCAGGAAGGAAGTGAGCAATTGTGAACAAATTTGAAATACTGTAAACAAGTGTTCTAATTTTGCCCTTATGGTTTGAAGTCTCCAACCTCCACTTTTTTTTTTTCTTAATATTTATTTGACAGAGAGAGTGAGAGAGCAGGGGTTGGGGGCGGGACAGAGGGAGAGCATCTTCAAGCACACTTGTGGAGCCTGAGATGGGTTCGATTTCACAACCAATGGGATCAGGACCTGAGCAGAAACGAAGAGTCAGATAACTGACTGAGCCACCAACTTACCTCCCCAACCTCCACACCTAACCATCTTTCTTAACTTCTCTTTTCCACGTCTCTCTGACTTCTGCATTCTACTGCTTTTAAGGGGTCATATAATTACATTGGGTCCACCAGTAATTCAGAATATTCTCCATATTTTAAGGTCAGATGGTTAGTAACCTTAAATCCTTCTATGGAGGGCACCTGGATGGCTCAATGGGTTAAAGCCTCTGCCTTTGGCTCAGGTCATGATCTCAGGGTCCTGGGATCGAGGCCCGCATCGGGCTCTCTGCTCAGTGGGGAGCCTGCTTCCTCCTCTCTCTCTGCCTGCCTCTCTGCCTACTTGTGATCTGATCTCTCTCTGTGTGTCAAATAAATAAGTAAAATCTTTATTTAAAAAAATCCTTCTATGGAATCCTTTCACAGCAGTATCTCAAGTAGTGTTTGATTGAATAACAAGGAGCGTGAATCTTTTTTTTAAGATTATTTATTTATTTATTTATTTATTTATTTATTATTTATTTATTTCACAGAGAGAGACACATAGAGAGAGGGAACACAAACAGGGGAAATGGGAGAAGGAGAAGCAGGCTTCCCACCCAGCAGGCAGCCCAATTCAGGCCTCCATCCCAGGACTCTGGGATCATGACTTGAGCTGAGGGAGACTCTTAACAACTGAGCCACCCAGGCGCCCAGGTCCATGAATCTTGAGGAGACATTTTTGGAATTTGGCCTACCACACTGGCTTCAATAATAAAGTAAGAAAAATGACTTGTGAATTCATCTAGTCTTGGTTCCTATCTTCTAGGAAATTGACCTATTCCAAATATCCATTCTTAGGGGTCAGTTTTGATCACGTCCTTTTTGATAGGAGATCACCCACTTTTTTCTAGATTTTTCAAATTTGTTGGCATAAGTATGCATGTAATATTTCTTCTGATTCTTTTCCTGTCTTCTGTATCTATGGTTGTTTCTTTTCTCTTTCATAATCTTATAGTCCTTTTTTGCTCCTTTCCCTTAAATTAGGCTTGAGGAGGGCTTATGCATCTTAGTGTATTTTAAAAACAAACACACAAAATAACTATTGCTTTTATCTACCCTTTTATACTATATTTTTATTTCTACTTAAGTATTTTTAGTGTAGTATTTTTCTGTATTAATTTCCTATTCATAATTTCTTGTGGTTTATTTTATGCTTTTTCTATTTTCCTGAGATGAGAACCTTGGGATCCTTTTCACTAAATGCTCTTCAGAAAGAAGGAGAAAGAGGAGGAGGAGGAGGGGAGAAAAATGAAAACTTGACATGTTCATTTGAACCAGCTTTTGCTGTTAGGCCACAGGTTTTTGGAATGAAATGGTTTCCTTCTCATTTTCTACCTTATAATTTGAGTTTTGATTTCTCCTTCATCCCTTCTTTATTTTCAAATAATACATAAACTTGGATTTTGCTTTATGTTTATTCTTAATTTTATTAGATTATTAAGAGTCTTTGCATTTATTTAAAAAAAGAATATTGCGTGTTTCTGTGTGTGTCTCACAATATAATCAGTTTTCTATAAACAAACCCTAAAATTTATTTTCTGTTTCAAAGAAACAGAGTTCTATATCCATTATATCAACTTCATTAACTGCATTATATAATTACTCTGCCTCCATACATTTTTGTTTTACCTGTTTAACTCTGAAAGAGATGAACTGAGGCCTCCTAATATAGTTTAATTTTTATTATATTCTCCTGGGATTTCCAGTAGTTTTTACTTTATATATTAGTCACTTTCTTCTTTGGCACATAGACAGTATACCAAAGATGCTGATTTCATATATCGTGCTTTTATTATTACATAAGGTATAAGGTCCTTAGCTTATTTATTGCTTCTAACCCTAAATTTTAGTTTCTCTGATATTAATAATGCCACTCCCACTTCTTTTTGTTTCAGTGGTCTGGTAGCTCTTTCCCAACTCCTTTATTTTCAAGATTTCTTTATTGCTTTAACTATATTTCTTATAAACAGTATATAGTTAAGTGCTTTTTTTTTAACTCAGTCTGAGATTCTCTGTCTTTTCTTTTTTTTTTTTAAGATTTTATTTATTTATTTGACAGAGAGAGAGAGATCACAAGTAGGCAGAGAGGCAGACAGAGAGAGAGGAGGAAGCAGGCTCCCCGCTGAGCAGGGAGCCCGATGGGGGCCTCGATCCCAGGACCCTGAGATCATGACCTGAGCCGAAAGCAGAGGCTTTAACCCACTGAGCCACCCAGGTGCCCTCTATCTTTTCTTTTAATGGGAAAATTCAACCTATATAAATTTAGTATAACGATACCCGATTTCAATATTTTTATGATTTATTTTATATTTCTTCTTTTTCGTTTTCCTTATTTTTTCATATTAATCCCATTTCCCCATTTATTTGGAATTCTTATGATATATTCTATTCAATTAATCATTAACTCTTCTATCAAGATTATGCTTGAAGGTAATAACAAATCACACCAGTAGCCTAAAGAAAATAGTGTAGTGAGTGTGCAATTGTGTGTGTGTATAGTGTGCTGCACTTGAATGTCCTCAAGTGTTTGTATTATTTTTCTTACCAAATCGCTCCTTGTCTCCTCTAGCAGCTCGTGCATTCTGTTTATTTTATAGCTGGTTACTGAAAGAGTTGGATTTAACAGGGTTAGCAAACAGGAAACAACTTTATTTTTCTAATTATTTTTCTCACTGCTAATCCTACAGAATTACTGCATTTACTTCTTCCTCCCCATTCCTGAATGAGATCTTTGGCAATTTTCATAATTTTGCCCTTTTCTCTGTTACAGCTCTCCCTGGCTGGCACTGACTGCTGCAGGGCTCCTTTATATTTTATTTTTTTAATTATGTTCAGTTAGCCACTGTATAGTACACCATTACTTTTTGACATGGTGTTCAATGATTCATTAGTTGAGCATAATACCCAGTGCTTTCCGGGCCCCTTCAGGTGGGTTGCTATTTTCTTAGTTGGCTCAGGGAAGCTCAGGTGTGTTTACGGAAGTATCTAGTGACCACAGTACCATGAAGACAGTCTTGCCCACTATGGAATGGTGCTACAGAAGCAAGGAGACCACAGTCCCCTGGCGAGGCTTCTGAGGGAAAATTCACGGATCTCTGACTTCCTAGTTTTCTCACAGGCTTAGTGTTTCCTTCCTGGCCTCTTGGGACCAGTAAGACCAGAAACACTTACATAGGACCAAAGACAATCTTCCCCTCCGGTAATGCACAACTCCCAACAGCCAGATGTTCTGGGACATGGCACACCCTCCATCACTGCCCTGTGACTCAGAGTCTGGTCTCCAGGGCCATACTGGGATCTCACAACAGAAGAGAAACCATGTCTATCCTTGCACCCCACTGCTTGACGATCTCAGCAGCTGTTTGGCTTAGAAGATGACAGATGGAAGCTGAGAGTAGAGGAGAAAGGTGCTGAGTGCAGGTCATTACCTTCCCAGAACCCACTGCTCCCAGCGTCGAGCTGTTTTCATGGAGAATTCTCAGCCAAATGGAATTTTTAAGTTGATTTAGTGCCTTCCTAAAAGATAAAGCTCCCAAGTTCCAGCAGGAACTTCCAAAAACAATGAATACAAAAATCCTTAGTTCTAATTTGTGTCTACATGGGGCTAAAATTTGAATTTAGTTAGGTCCAGCATTTAATTTAGAAAAGATTGGAGTAGAGACTTTGGGGGTATCTTTTAAGATGTCATATTAAGAGCAGGGGAAAGGGTGGAAACAGGAAGGGAATTTTTAATGAATGCTTTTTACACTCTGATACTCAGGGACCCCACTATTTTTTTAACACTGAAAGTAATAATAGTGTAATAAGGTATTGTCCCATCTCAAGGTGGGGCTTCAGTAACCTGAGGCTCAGACAGTTTACATTCTTTCTCCATGTTAATTCATGTATGCCCATATCCAAGGTCCACATGTCATTATCTTACACTGAGTATCAGGAAAAACTACCATCATTACTTGTGATATTATTAGGTACGTTTTCTATTTCTTTTTTTTTTTAAGATTATTTATTTATTTATTTGACAGAGATAGAGAACACAAGTAGGCAGAGTGACAGGCAGAGGGAGAGGGAGAAGCAGGCTCTCCGCTGAGCAGGGAGCCTGATATGGGACTCCATCCCAGGACTCTGGGATCATGACCTGAGTCGAAGGCAGCGGCTTACCTGACTGAACCACCCAGGCACCCACGTTTTCTATTTCTTGTTTTCTTGTTATTTTTATTGTTAGTGATTAAAAAGAGTTTGCCTTTTATTTTCTGAGCCAGCAGGGTAGTTAGGGAAACTGTTTTGCTTTGCAGTGGGGCGGGAAGGCTAAGGTGGGAGTGGGGTGGAGGGTGAGGAGACTGGATGACAGCAAGCCAAGAGAACAAGAGGATCAACCCCTATTTGCTGGAAAAGAGAAAGATGACTTCATAACTTTGAGCTGCTGCTGCTGCTTCTTATCCAGTAACCAGAAAATCTTATATGATCCTCCTCTACCTCCTCAGTACCTGAGCCCATCATCTCATCCTAAAGCCTTTTATTCTTGCTCTTCCCTCATTTAGAGTTTCCAGTTGCACCCCTCTTCTCCAACCCCTCCCCCATCCCCATGTTCTCCCTCAGTCATTCTGTTTTAGAGCCAAAATCTGACCCTCCTTGGGAAGAGGTGCCCAAGAGGAGCCTTGGCACACGGTAAAGAAAACCTCCGGTCAAAACGGAAATAGGAACTTGAACAAAGTTATGTCCTCACCTTTGCCAAAGTTGCCAAAGTTGCCAAAGGCCCCCAAAGACTTCCCCTAACAGAAATGCTCCAAATTAAACCTACTTCTCGGGGTCGAGGCCCACATCGGGCTCCCTGCTCAGCGGGGAGCCTGCTTCCCCCCTCTCTCTGTCTGCCTGCCTCTCTGCCTCCTTGTGATCTCTCTCCCTCTGTGAAATAAATAAATAAAATCTTTAAAAATAAATAAAATAAAATAAAAATAAACCTACTTCTCTTCACATACTAAGAGTTCAGATTTTTTAAAAATCTCTAAATGAATGTATTAAAAAGGAACTTTTGAAATCCAACTTGTTTCCAATTTGAGTTCTGCCTTTATACTGTTTGGGTTAATGAGAAACAGTAAAATAGCAGTATAATAATATACATAATATTCAATACTTTATAGGACTTGCTATCAATTTTTTTAGCTTATTAAGGATAAGTTATTCTTTTAAATTATTTAACAGTTCTGAAAAAAGTCAGTTATACTTTATATAGAAAAGGCATTCTATAGTAATGAAGTTCCAGTGTCTACTAACAAAAACTATTTTAAATTTTACAGTCTTTTTAATTGCATGAATTGCTAATGTAATACTATTTTCCAATGATTATCCAAAATGCTGATGTACAATTAATTCCATGCATCAAGTTAATGTTACATTTGTCTTATTGATACTCAATTATTAAGAAACGTTATTGATGTTATTTGTCTTCCAACAGCAAATTTCCAGAAACAGTCTGTGTCATTCTTGGTCCCAAATGAGACTTGACCATAGAAATGCTGATGATTGAGGAATCTAATTGAGATCATAAAAATTCATGAACTAGTTCCTCTTGTTGATAATTATTTCCTAATTTTGTCCTTTTATTTACTAAAAATGTTGGTTTTTCTTGAACAGATGACTACTGACTTGTAATTCCAATGTCAATGTTTTGCTTTCTTATACCATCCATTCGAACATTATTTTGGTAAGAATTTCTTCTACAACCTTGGAACTTGGTTATTTGCTTTTTGTTAACTAATATTGCTCTATAAACAATATTTTTTGAGATGTTTAATTTTCATTTGAATAGTTTAACAAATCATCCATTGGTGTTACATTATTTAATTTGTGGACTTTGATTATATTTTTTAAAGGCTTTGAGCAATGTTTGACAGGTAAGGCACTGAATTTCCTCCTTGATTTTACTGTAGAAAACATTCTTTCAATGTTGCCATGTCTAGCACTCATTTCTTGAATAACACTTTTATCAAAGAAGTCAACAAATTTATTTTTAAGGCTAGAAAAAGTCTGTGAGAAATTATAGAGTTTACTCCAGGACACATTTTCAAGTGTCTGCTTATTAGTTTTCTTCCTTAGTTTACCCTCTACAACTCTGTGGCCCACTTCAAAAGATATTGCTCGTATATCTCTTTTCCATGTTGTAGGCATAATTCTTTTAGGTTTGGAAGGAATAATAAATTGATCACTAATTAAAGATTTGAGGATTTCACAATTTCTTTCTAAAACAAAATCTGCTCTTTTATATGGGTAAATGTCTTCCTTTTCCATACGGTGGAGAGGAAGCCTATTTTTTGTCAAAAGTAACATTTGTACATATCCAGTCTCATGGAAAATTATGGGATTTGTGTCATTTTGTTCCTGTGGATTAAAGAAAAGAGTAATTAGTCTTGCTAGTGAGACAAGAAGGCTATATATTTTTTTAAACATGAAAATAAAATGGTAAAATATTCTAAAAATGACCACAGAGACATTTTTAATATGAACAAGAATGGGGTCTTCAAACACACAGAAAAGATGTACTTGTATGTGACAGATTTCCTTCTCTTAATATTCTGTTGAGATGTTAGGGGTAAAATCTGAACTTTTGACCTACTAAAATCCTTTTTGAATAAAGTGAGATATGAAAAAATAAATATTTTTAGATGTGTGAGATGTTGTCATTGGAAAATAGGATAGTTGGTGGGATGGAACATTGTTCTGGCATTTCTTAGGTTCCCATGTTCAGAAATAAGAAGGATACCAAAAAAATGAATTGGGCCAAAGATTTTAAGAGATATAACTAATTATAAACCAAAATTATAAAGCTTGGATATCCTAATAATTCCAAGAATATAAAAGTATCTTTACAATATTATATTTATTCTTGTACTCCATCCCTTACTTAGCACATAAAAAGCACTCTATATTTGTAGAATACAATAGCCAGAATAATAGACTAACTTAAAATGTAGACTATTTTTGTCACAGGGATAGCAAAATTTGTATGTATAAGCTACTCATTAAACTCTTTCCCATATTTCTACTATAGGGCAAAAAGATTGTCTCCAAAGAAACTAGTCAAATATGCATATTACCAGTATTTACTTTGCAAACTTTAAGTCAATGATTACTACCTTTCCTTTATAAATAAAACTAATGAAGTAAGAAACCAGGATCATCTAATTGTATATCAGTACACTTAGTGAGAAAGGTATATAATTGCCTATAATTACTAAAAAGATGATGAAAGATCTAATTTTGCAATCCACTGGGATGTCAGTGTCACCTATTTAGTTACAGTAGTGGAGATTTGTCATATTTTTGGTCTGTCCAATGCCTATGGGAATTTTCCACCTTACAAATCTATGTACTTTTACACAGAGGCAGAAACTAGCTTTATTAGCCTCCCTTGAGGTTAGGGCATAGGCATGTGACCTAGGCTCTGCCAATCAGATACACCTGAGATAGTCTTCAGTTCAAAGAAAGCAAGCACTGGGAAAGTTGGACATTGTGAAAACCACTCTAGTGAGAATGGTAGCAGATATATCTGTTTTGAAGGGCAGCAGTGGCAAAGATCTCAGAAATAGTATCTCCTGCCCAGAATCAAAGTCATTAACTCCATAACAAAAGCACCGGTCCCAGTGGAGCAGTCTGGGGTTGTAACTGGGTGATTCCTGACTGTATAGCTTTCAAGCCAGATTGTTTCTCCAGCCTTCCTAGAGATTCTGTGAGCTACCAAACAGCCTTTATTGTGTGTATTTTCTGGTTCAAAGAGCTAAAATACACTGTTAGAAAAGTGAAATATAATGTAGTCACTTTTGAAAATACCATTTTTGTTTTTATTTCTTTTATAATCAAGAAAATTTGATAAACCCTTCATAAAGAAAAACACAAAACTTTCAGTTGATGCAAAGGAATCTCCATTTTTTGGGGTGGGAGTTCTAAAAAGAGCATTAAGAATCTAAGTGTTCTCACTTTGCAACATGAAACTGAAAAGTAAAAAGGATTTATCAAAGGTTTTGGTCACTAGAATATGACTACAAGTAGTAATTATACACATATTTACTGAACAATAGTAGATATCATTACCACATGAGAAGTTACTGTCTTTGGTGGACTAATGTTGATTATCTTGGCATTTGGCTTTTTCAATTCATCCTCAAAGCACAAGGGAAGCAAGCTTTTCTTTCTTACAGAACAATATTCACTTAATTGATGATTTTTTATTATTTTGTTTTCTTCTGTGATAAAATCATCCATCTGTGGGGGAGATTTTCTTCTGAAAATGAGCACAAGTTCAGCATAAATAATAATAGGGTTGATTTCAGTTTGTCAGCTCTTGTCTGTCTCCCCGATCCCTCAAGGTCACTGCCAGCATTCCCCCCAAATCCTCACCCATACACTTTCAACATGACAAGACCATTCCTTCCAGCCTTGTGGGATGGAAATGGTAGAAGCAAGGGTGGAAGCAATACAATAATATGTATACTTCTTTGGCTTTTGAGTGTGGAGGAGGTATATTATATAGAGTGAGGAGAACACCAAAGGTAGAGAGGTATTTGCCATGTCCTTTGTTGAGATTCTGCGGAAAAAAAGTGCTTTGCAGGGCAGCTTTTTGACAACATAGGATGGCTTTGTTGTCATAAGCTTTGTTAACAGCTTTGTTAACAGAATGCAGTGGTATGGTATGGTTATAGGCAGAAAGAGGATAGAGTTTTCATTACAGATTTCCTTTGGTTCACATAGGACATGGACACTGAGTTTAGGCTTATCAAGGTGGCTGCCATTTCAGGGGTGAGGTAGCCCATGTCAAAGGCCTGACATGAGTGAGATATGGATAGGCTACTGGCAGATAAAGATCATGATGGAGGCTTACAGGGTTCTACCACACTAATGAGAGTTAAGAGTGGACCCAATCCAAGTTCAGAGAGAAGAGACCATACATTCATGAACCACAGATGTCAGCATCCACAGAACACCTAGAAATGAGACCAGCAATACAAGGGCATTGACCAAGACACTTACTCAAGTACCTTTTCCTCACTGTCACGGAGTCCAGTGAGCATCTCATTCATATACTCAGATACTGTCTTAGAAAGGAACAGAAGGACTGAGATAAACTTAGAGAGGCTGTACATTATTGCTCCAAAGTATAAAACATGCTGGGTTAACATGATTTTACTCTGAGGATCTAATGAAAAAGATGAGTACTTTATGCAAGACTACAAAGCTACTTTTCTTACATCCATATTGTAGTGTATTTAAACTTGTCTCTACTACAAAAACACAGTTGTATTCTCTCCATTCATTTTTCCATGTCCTTCTTTCCATTTGCCTGTGAACTTGAAGCAGATAAAGCATGAGTTCAAAGTATGAATGTGCTGCTGACTAGTAGAACACTCTTAGACCAGTCACTGGCTTGTAGTACAGGACTAAACTGTAATAATATTAGAAACATCATTGAACACAATGAACTATGAAAATGTTAAAAATAAATTACCTTTTATTTACATAATCTTCTAAGTGACCAGCCAAATCAAATGATTCCGTGGGGTTTTTTTCAGTTTGAGCTGAAATTATAAAAGATTTTCATAAAAGATACACACATATCATGGCATTTAGAAAATATCTTGTATAAAATATTTTACAATGTAAAATAACATTGGAAATCACCTGGTATAGGGCTGGATCTGTAGTAGCTACTCAATAAGAACTTTTTTTTTTACAGTAAGAACTCAAGTGAACAAGACAGAACTGGAAAAGACTGAGGTCAAGGATCTAATATTTGGCTGAGACAAATCAAACATCAAACTGGCCTTGGAGATTTTTGTAGAAGAAAGACTTCCCAAAATTTTTAAATCTTTCCAACATGTAAAGTCATTATTAGCCAGTAGGAAGCCTCAGATGGTTAAACACTATTGGTAAAGAGGGAGGTTAGTTAGCAGAGGTCAAGCAGATCTTGCCATCTGGCATGAAGGAGATGTCCAGGGTTGAACTCTTCCAAATATGCTTAGTGGACACTCTAGCATTTCTCTACTTTCTTAGAAGTTTTGCCAGACACATACGCTATTAGCAGTAAATTGAACTTTTCTCTTGTCATTGAGTAGT
Source organism: Ailurus styani (assembly GCA_002007465.1). Lineage (NCBI taxonomy): Eukaryota > Metazoa > Chordata > Mammalia > Carnivora > Ailuridae > Ailurus > Ailurus styani. Next base: position 1,878,866 of record LNAC01000132.1, on the reverse strand, counting down.
TTGTATTCTAGCGCAGTGCTTTCCAACATTTTCCACATCGTGGCAAACATTTTATTTTTTTATTTTTATTTAAAGATTTATTTATTTATTTATTTATTTATTTATTTATTTGAGAGAGAGTGTATGCAGAGGTGGGAGATAGAAGGAGAGGGATAAAGAGGGAGAAGCAGACTCCCTACTGAGCAGGGACCTTGACTTGACTTGGGGCTCAATCCCAGGACCTCAAGATCATGACCTAAGCTGAAGTCAGATGCTTAACTGACTGAGCCACCCAGGTGCCCCCATGGCAAACACTTTAATTAATAATCTTTATACAGTACATTGGGATAAACACTTAAGTACACTTTGTAGTCAGACTGACATAAGGCCAACACAGCAGCCTTAAAGGCTGAAGGATCAATATTTCAGCATAACAGATTACCACAGAAGCCCTATTCCAACAAAAGGAAACAGTCAATGAAAAAGCAAATAAACTAACAAATAAATACATAAAATAATTTCAACCGCTTGTAAGTATTATGAAAACAAATAAACATGGTACCTCACCTATGGTGGCTATAGAGGCCTCTTTTAGGAAGGGATATTTGAGTTGAAGTCTGAGAAAAGAGGCAACAGGTGAAGCTTTGGGCAAACAGACTACTAGGCAGAGGAAACAGCAAGCATTAAGGTCTCAGCATGAAATCAGCTGGAAATGGTGAAGGAACTGAAAGGCCAATATTGCTGAAGTGTAGTGAATGAGGGAGAGAGTGGAGAAAGATGAGATAAGACAGGTAGCAGGGGCCAAATCATATAGAGGCACATAGTCATACAGAAAACTTAAGACATTATTCTGGTTATAACAGAGATCATTTTAGAGGGTTTTAAGCAGAATAAGAAAGAAGTTTGATTTATGCTTTAGGAACATCACTCTGCCTGCTCTGAGATGGATAGTCTGGAGGTATGGAGGAATGTGGGTGGCAATAGTAGCAATGGATTGACCCATTAGAAGGCTATTGCTGTGTCTAGATGAGATATGTTGGTGGATTAGACAAGGATTGTAGCAGAGGGAGTGCTGGGTAATGGCCTGGTTCACGTTGTATTTTGGAGGTTGATCCCAACTATACCAACTTGTGGATGGATATGGGAAATTGAAAAATCAAGAATGATTTCTAGGTTTTAGGCTCAGCTAAAGTCATTTACAGAAATGGGAAAGGCAAGTGGGAGAGACAGATCCACTGCTTGAAACAAGGGGCTGGTTTGAGGTTCCCTGGTTTGTGAAAAATCACTCCTTCCCAGGGCCAACTGGGTTACTAGGAACTAAGTTAAACCACTTGAGGGCATGATGACTCATCTGTCATATCCCCAGTATTTCCCTGTCAGGGGAGTCCCATTCACAACTCTAAAATCTGGTTCAGCCTGAGGGCCATGAGGTAGGTCTGAGTGGCAGCAACTGCAAAACTTCTGGAAGGAAGGAGTAAGGTGAAGTGAGTAAAATGGTAAGCGAAGAGAGAAACTTCTAAAATTTTAAAACATATGAAAAACAATAAAGCTAAGAAAGTCAACAACGTTAACAAATAGAAGATAAATTCAGTAATAAAATTAAAGAATCTAAAAACAACTTTAAAATTCTAAGGTGTATATTAGTATCATGTCATAGTTTGACAGTGTCGATTGTTGACATCTTAGATTTGACAAAATGTGGTATGTTTAGGAACTTAAAGAACATAAATGAAAAAAATAGTCCATATAAATAAATCAAGATATAGTGAGATGAAAACAGGCCGAAGTAAGAAGGAAAAAGTCAATATAAAGAAACCTGGAAATCTTGAAAATAAATAATATAACTCTAGATTACATAGCCAAAGTGAGAATTAATGAGCTGGAAGAAAACACCAAGGAATTCACTAGAAATGCACAGAAAGAAGCACAGAATTTGGTAAATTATGTTATATGTTTAATTATCATTGACTTTACTGCTAACATTTTGTATTTTAAATGAAGCAGTAATATTTGTTGCATGTATACAACTCTTCTCAGATTATTTTAGATTATTATTAAATAATCTTCAGATCACTTTAGATATAGATTTTTTTTTTAAAGATTTTATTTAGAGAAAGAGAGTGCACAAGAGTGAAAGTGGAGGGTGGGGCAGAGGGAGAGAGAGAGAGAGAGAGAACCTCAAGCAGAGTCTGTGCTGAGTGCAGAGCCCTACGCAGGGCTGGATCCTATGACCCTGAAATCATGATCTGAGCCAAAACCAAGAGTCGGACACCTAACCGACTGAGCCACCCAGGTGCCCCTAGATTATTTTATTTTTGGTGTTTTACACTTTTGCAGTGTTAGTCTTTTGCTTTCTTTTTAACTTAACTTATGGAAGCATAATTTGCATACAATTAAATGCATGCATTTTACATGCATAATTTGATGAATTCTGACAAATACATATAGTCATGTAAGCATCAACAAAATCAAGATATTGAGTACTTCTATTATTCCAAGATAGTTTTCCTATGCTCTTTTTCAGCAAATTTATTCACTTTGTTCTCTTTTTTCTTTCAAACACACTGGTTATCTCAGGTTTGGATACCTGTTTTGTTCCCTCAATATATTATCTTGCCTAATCTAGTCATAGCTCTGTCCCTTCACATTGCATTCTATGTGATTTTCTTAAACCTGTACTTCAGATCTTTGATTTGGTTTACTCCAAGGTTTTATTCTGCTCTTCACTACTTTAATATAATTTTAGGTTGTGTGTTACCTTAAAAATATTTTTAGTTCTGACAGTACCATTTCATTTTTGGCAATTATCTTTTATATCTTAGAATCTTGTTTCACAGGATCCTCATTTTCTTTAATCTCTTGAGCATATAAAACAAGTATTGTCTAAATTTCCCCCTGTTTCATGGGGTACAATTTCTGTCAGAATATGACCATTAGCTATCTTTTAAAGTATCTCCTTTATTTGCTACAGGATATTTATTTGCCATGTTCTTGTTTTTCCATCTACTTACCTTTGAATCAGGACACTTAAATCCAGGCTTGATACTAGTCCAAAAATAACAGGGAAATCTTTGGACATTCTCCCTGTTTATCTGGATACTGTTAAATTCTCCCCTTAGAAATTAATAGGCGAATCCTGGTGTTACCTTATGTTACGAGTTCAGGCATTCAGCTGCCTGAACAAGCTGGCAAAGGAGCAGGAGCCCTGAGACATTACAGGGAAATTTGTTTCTGTGCACTGTATGTTCCGTGAAACCTCTTCATGACTCTGATAAGGGGGTGATGGTGGTGGGTACTCTGTCCATCTGTGTGTGAAGTGCCACATGGGTTAGAGTCCTTCACCTCTCTCTTAGGTAAGCAATTCAGTTGGAGGAGGCATTTAATCAAAGAAAAGCCTCATAGCTCTTGGGCTGTTTGATGGGGTCATATGTTTTTTCTTTATATACTTATTCTTGTGGCTATTTCTCATACTTGCAAAGATGATTCCTAGGAAATTGTATCTTGTCTCTTCTGCTGTCAACCCTCTTTTCAAGACCTTGCTCTTCTAAGTTAGGAGGTTTTCCCCCTGAGTACATTCAAAGCAATAATAGGAAGCCAAAGAAAGAAAGGGCTAGGAATGATCATTACATTTCTCTCGAAACACTGCTGATACAGATTTGGACAGCTCTTGACTTGCAAAGAGGAAAGGGATCCTAAAGGGGAGGTATTTCCATCTTTCTTTGACCCATCACTAATAACAAGCCCCTTTCTTTTGAGTGTGTGGGTGTTGGGGGAAGGTGGTGGTTAATAGAAGTATTTTCAGAATATCTTCTACTGGCTTTTTAAATACTATACCTTTCTTTTAGGAAATGGAATTGTGAATCAACTTCTTTCAAACTACTACATTTTGTAATATGTAGCAGATTTTATTTGAGTTTAGGATAAAATGTCTTAATTTCAATTAAATGGATTTTTCTTCTTTTTATTATTCACTTTGGCCAGGATAAATTTGTATTTATGTTGCCAAAGTTCCCAGAAGTCTTAATCTGGGATTTTGATAAAAGAACTATAATGTTTCTTCAGTAGAGAGACTCAAGAAATTTTATAGAGAGAAATTTGCTTTGCTGAATGAGTAGAACAGCCTGCTATTAGGAAACACTGCAGAGGAGAATAATGTGGTAAAAAGAGGGTTGCCTACTTATCAGTCCCTTTCCCCCTTTTATGCTAATAGGACTGTGATTTTATTCATCTTTCTCTAAACAACCATGTCTTTCACAGGAGGCTGGGCTCCTTCCTAACTCAAGGAAGTAAAACTTTAAATGATTTCAGCCTGTGCTTTTCAAAATGTGAACTATAACCCATCAATTTAGACACATTAATTTAGCATCTTTTGACCAACATTTTAAAAAATGAAATAGAATAAAATACAGTGTATTACATGTGTCCTTAGTAATAACTGTAAAAAACACTAAAATACTACAATCAAGTTCAGCTAACAGAGGAAAAGACAATTGGAATACCATGAAGCTGAATCATCTGCTGTCTCTATATATCATATGTTATATATAATATAATATTTATGTATTACAGTATTTATTATTAAAATACTACTCTATATATTATTATATATCTTATATGTATCATGTTAAAAGTTGAAAAGCTTATCGAAGCTGATAATGATTTATTGGTTTAGATATGGGTGCATTAAGCTATTCTAGCCAAGGAGATACCAGGGGAGGTCTGCTGGAGTGCTTTGGGGGGCATTTTCCTCATTTTACAAAGGGACCATAGAACTTTTCTCTATTTCAGTGGATGTTGTTACCCATACAAGTTATTTTGAATAGTAGGCACCATACCGGTACAGTAGGGCTAGGAGAACAGGCTACTTTTTAAGAAACTTGAGGAAAGATGGAGGGACTAGATATATCTCTTCAAGCCCCTGAATTAACCAAGCCTGGAACTGCCTTACTGATAGACTTCTTGTTATTTGAGATTATAAATATCTTTGGGGTGCCTGGGTAGCTCAGTCAGTTAATTAAGTGTCTGCCTTTGGCTCAGGTCATGATCACAGGGTCCTGGGATCCAGCCCTACATCAGGCTCCCTCCCAAGCGGGAGCCTGCTTCTCCCTCTCCCACTACCCCTGCTTGTTCTCTCTCTCCCCCTCTCTCTCTTTGTCAAATAAATAAACAAAATCTTTAAAACAGACAAACAAATAAATATCTTTGTTGCTTGAGACATATATAGTGAGATTTTCTTTTAATTACAACTGGAAGTGTCCCAAATATTAAAGATGAATAAGAATCTATCAGGTGGAGAAGTATGTTCTGAGTATAGAGACCAGAACAGATCAAATTACACAGTAGTTGGGACAGAATGTGACTAGAACCAGTAAGGATAAAGAGACAGAATAGGAGGCTGGAAAAATCTTATATACCATACTAAGAAATCAAAATTTTACCATTTTTGTAATAGAGATTATTCAGATATTATTAAGTAGAGAAATAATGTGGTGATATGATCAGATACTGATATTCTTTGGTTAAAGATTTTCCTAATGCTTATATCTTAAAGTTAGATGCAGTTAATTTTCAGTTATTTCAATATAAAAGCACAAAATATATACCTGCAAATAAAGTAGAGTCATTTTCCTTCTTGTAAGCATTGAATTGAATCCTGGGTGCAGGAGAAATGATTTTAGGACCCAGTGTTCTTCTATATGGTTGTGTATTCTGTGGATATAAATCACACAAAGGGTTTGAACATCAGGAAAAACAGAAAACTATCTTAGAAATTATTCCTTTCCAGGTATATTGATAAATAATTTAAATTTGATTATTCACATTTGGCATATCTAATTATGAAAACTAACAGCTGTCTAGTTCTTTAAATACTTCCAAATATAATGTTCACTTAATCTTCAAAAACACTTTATAGAGGAGGAAACAAATCTACAGAAATTAAAAAATTGGACTACATTCACACTTTTTGTTACCTTTTATTTTCTTTGTCTCCATTATATTCACATATAAAATTTATTTCCCCAAACACAGGGAATGTCTGAAGCTCAAATACTAAGCCAAAAAAGCCTCCTTAGTTTAAAATGAAACTTTACTCATACATAGAGTAGATATAGCAGAATACTTCTGAGTAAAAGGGGAGAACTGGAAAAAGTGATCTAGCTTTTCCTAGGTTAGTGTCTCAGATTGGCTCTAATGCAGAGGGAGACTTTGGTGAATCTACTCTATCCCTACAAAGATTATTGATGTTTTTATTTTAACAATTAACTTGGTCAGGTTCAAAATGCACTCTGTCTCTGAAGCAGCAGCTCAAATTTCAGTTCAGTTGTTATATCCTTAGCTAGACTACTTGCAGTCCCCTAAACATGCCTATTCAGGGGTTAATGAGAAACTTGGATAGGGGCTACCATCTTTGGTTCTCTTCAATTAGTCCCTCTTCACTTTCTAGAAGTTTGGGTTGCCCTGAACATTGCTCTCTGGTTCTTCTGGCCAGAAAAATATGTAAGTTTTCTATTGGAGTTTTAGATGCCCAATGCAGTGCCAATTTCATCCACTCTTCAAGCTAAAAGCTATAAAAATAGCAACTTTATTCCAGGCAAGTAAGTTATTACAAGTTTCTATGCTTTTTCTTTGTCATCTTCTTTTGTTTACTCTTTAGGGTCTTTAGGTAATTTGTGTGTGTGTGTGTGTGTGTGTGTGTGTGTGTGTGTTCTGAGTATCTTGTCTAGAGTTTATAGTCATTGTCTGAGACAGGGTAGTATAAGTATACTTAGCCATACTAATCAGAATTCTCCAGAGATTTTACTACTTCCGTTATCTTTTTCCAACTGCATTGCTCAATACTTGCATTGCAACAATACAATATTATTTATAAATAATGGTGACAAGTATCATTTTGCTATGCCATAGACTAATGTATTATCATTATTTATTAAATTTGTTATTGGTTTTATATAGGTATAATTTTTCAAATTACATTGATATTCTTTATCATATTAAGCAAGAGTTTTCTGTAGTTTTATCCATGATGGTTATTGAATTTATCAGTTGTATTTTAAGTCTTGTAGCTATTAAAATAATTTTCCAATGAAACTCCAGGCTTAGAGTTGGCAGATATTTAGGGTGAGAATGAAAACAAAAGTTGTAAAGAGGCAGGTGAACTGAAATTCTATGGAATTTCTTTTTTTTTTTAAAGAGTTTATTTATTTATTTGACAGAGAGAGAGAGAGAGAGAGAGAGAGAGAGATCACAAGTAGGCAGAGAGGCAGGCAGAGAGAGGAGGAAGCAGGCTCTCTGCCGAGCAGAGAGCCCGATGCGGGCCTCGATCCCAGGACCCTGAGATCATGACCTGAGCCGAAGGCAGAGGCTTTAACCTACTGAGCCACCCAGGCGCCCAAGTTCTATGGAATTTCTGAACCAGTTGTCACTTCCCCCATTTCCCACTTACCCTAGCCCACATACAAAGTTATAGGAAATTGTATTTAATTAACCCCAGGATAAAATAAGTGCTCTTCTCCTACTAAACTTACTGCAAATGTAAGTTTGGTTACCAGAGTGAAACTCTCTTCATGTTAGCACCTGAAAGACAGACTACCAATCAAATTACCTGCTCTTTGCCCCCTTATGCTAAAGTAAGAATTCTGGTTGAGAATTCTGATGTATACACAGAAGAGTTGGCTCTCAATTTTAGAGAAATACTTACTTATAAAATTAATGGCAGATTCATAGAAAGATTAACCCACATCTTCATTCTTAAATATGAACAAATGAAGACTTACCATATATAATAAAAATCAATAACTTCGAAAATATCTATCATGATAAACAAAAGGAACACTAACACCAGAAAAGAGGTAATAATTCAAAAAGCAGAAAATAACTTAAGAAAATGAACTCTAATATCCTCAGAAAATGTTGAGAACAAATATAAAAGGAGACTATGAGAAGAAAAAAACAACTAAGAACAAGAAAGAAATTTAAAATGTCATTACCAAACCAAAAAGGAAGTAAAAAGATCAGAATAAAGGACAAATTTTCAGAGACAAAAAAAAATAGAGAATAGCAATATAGAGGATCAGTCAAAGAAATCTAATATCTAACCATTAGAGAACAGAGAAAATAGTGAAGGAAAATTAGAAAAAAAATGACAGACAGACTTTTTTTAAGACCTAAAGAAAGACATTTGACTTTACCGTGGAATCTATTGAACACCGAACAGAATTAATTGAAGTAAAATTACCACACTCAGACAAATCCTCAAAACATTTCAAAACAACATGAATAAAGAGAAGATCCTAGAAGTTTCCAAAGAAGAAAGTAAGATCACTTACAAGACACTGAAAACTTCTCATTAACACCATTGAATGGCGTAGGACAGTGGAGCAATGTCATCAAAGTTTAGGGGAAAAAATGATTTTAAACATAAAGTTCTACTCAGCTAAACTACCATTCATATACATGGGAAAAATAAATAAATGCCATTTCTAGGGAAGTTTCTTGAAGACATATTCTAGGAAAATAAAGATGAAATCCAAGAAGAAATAAGACATGGAGTACTAGAATCTGGCAACTAAACCAGGAGTGGAATGACCCAGTGACAACTGCAGATCAGGCTTAAAAGTTACGGGTCAAATTTAGAACAAAAAGTCACTGAGCTCCAATGA